>CM032066.1:19820355-19841230 GCA_018831715.1 Matsumurasca onukii | reverse complement strand
ACGGTGTTCGAAACATGAACAATGTATTGCAGAACTAAAAGAATCTGGACAACAGTTACAGAGCAATAACAATTGATTGTGGAGTACATAACTCACTCGTGCTAAACCAAGCGCGCTAATAGTCAGTACAGTACAAAAGTACTGAAAAAACTCTTAACCGTATAACTATGTTTAATTTATTTCATTTCAATTCATTTATTAATGTAGTTTTCATTTCTCTAATTTTGAATTTTTTTATATTTATGTGGTACATTATTTGAGGAAGTTTTTGTCATTGGCACTAATGATCAATCACTGCAAGACATTAAATTAAATGGTGTGTAAATTAAATCACAAAATATTCCAGTGAAGAAAACGGATCAGCCCGAATTCACCTGAGTGCTTTCAGGCAGTAAAGTACAAGACTAAGATATTTAATGATAAGATATTTTCTGCAGGTACCGGTTGCTACTTGCTAGGCCATGGAGTCTGACTCTGACTTAGAACAGAGATTATTTTATGAGGATGAAGATTCAAACTGTTCCTATCATAGCAGACAGGATTCATCCTCGAGTTCTATTGATCCATTTCCCGATTTCAAATATTTGGACTTGCTCCCGACTCCATGTTTAGTATTTGCTTAGTAAACTGGATAATAAACTGTAGGTCAAGTTCGCATTGTATCAAATGTTGTACCCAATGGTTCCAAGACTTGAAACCGAAAACACAACACACCTCTTACTTCGAAAATGACACACAGGCGACAACCGAATAGAGAAGACACATCTTACTGTTCACAGCCATAGAAGACGTGTAACAAAGACACGTCCTGAGATAGAACAGAACCACGCACACAAACCAATTGTTGGCACCAGTCAAACACTATCCAATCTCAGTCTGAAAATAAAATCAGAAAATATTCCAGTAAAAAATTGGATCAGCAGGAATTCACCTGAGCGCGTTCAAGCTAAGGTACAAAACAAAACAAAGATATTTAATGATAAGATATTTTCTGCAGGTACCGGTTGCTACTTGCTAGGCCATGGAGTCTGACTCTGACTTGGAACAGAGATTATTTGATGAGGATGAAGATTCAAACTGTTCCTATCATAGCAGACAGGATTCATCCTCGAGTTCTATTGATCCATTTCCCGATTTCATCAAATATTTGGACTCTTCTCGACTCCATGTTTAGTATTTGCTAGGTCCTAGTAAACTGATACTAATAAACTGTAGGTCAAGTTCGCATTGTATCAAATATTGATTTCCAATGGTTCCAAGACTTGAAACCGAAAACACAACACACCTCTTCACTTCGAAAATGACACACAGGCGACAATCGTATAGAGAAGACAAACACAAAAATACGCCCACGTCACTTTCGTCTAGAAGTAAAGACCCCATCTTACTGTTCACAGCCATAGAAGACGTGGAACAAAGACACGTCCTGAGATAGAACAGAACCACGCACACAAACTAATTGTTGGCACCAGTCAAACCGTCTCAAGGGTGGAACAAACAAACGTTCAGGCATAAATTTTGGGGCCCCTAGGACTAACTGACTTATTAGTCCATGCTAAGTTATTTATTCTATTAAACGCCCACATTCTGATATTAATTGTTTACGTTTTGACAATATACGTTTTATTTAATATTTCATTCTATTTTGTAATTTGATTTAGTTACTAATTTAGTATTATTGATTTTAAAAATATTGATTGTAGGTATTTAGGAATAAAATTAGGTTAGACCTTCAACGAAGCAAAAAGTACTAAGAATGGTTCTGAGCAGTTCTAAGAACTGGGCCGATGTATTATTTGAAATTATCATCAAAAACAATGACAAGTAGTAAAAACCACAGCAGTTATACGAGAAACATCTAAATTCCCACTGGCCCTACCTTAATATACATGAAGTGTCAACCCATTAAATGATGTTCGAAACATCAAATATGTATTGCAGAACTAAAATAATCTTGACAAAAGTTAAAGAGTACAAACAATTGAGAGTACATGACCTCACTCGCGCGCAACCAAGCGCGCTAAAAGTCAGTACAGTACGAAAGTACTGGAAAAAACTCTTAACCGTATAACTATGTTTAGTTTATTAAATTTCAACTAATTTAGTAATGTAATTTTCATTTCTTGAATTATAATTTTGAATTTATTTTGTATTACTTATATAGTACATTATTGAAATAGATTGTTGTCATTCAGTCTCAGCCAGTCAACACAATAGAAGCAATAGACGAATTAGAAAAAAATTCATCTTAGATTTTAACACTACCCTCTGTATACGTTTCGACCGCAGTTGATTCAACCACAATCAGTTGACAAGTGATTCGTGATGTATGGCGTGCCGGCTTTGTGCTTTTGAGGTTAGTTGGTTTAGATTGTTAGGGCTTTGGCTAGTAAAATACTGCTTTCTTTAGTGTTAAATACTACCAAGAGTCCAAGACGCAAGGCTGTGTCGGTTCAGAATATTTTGTACCGGAGATAGCAATCAGCATAGCATCCAACAGAAGACGACGATGAAGGCACGGCAAAATATTACCGGACTATTTAAAAAAACATTGGCAGTATACACTCTTTTAAGTGGAAATTGCTCACCAGACATTTTACATTTGTAGTTAACTTTAAATGTGTAGTTCAATTAATATTCATATTTCATATTTTGTCATTTTACATTTGTCAATAATATTCAATATATTTTTATACATTCTACTTTCGATTATTAATTGTTTACATTTCCTACAGTATAATCAGCTGTTCAATTATTTCACTATTTTGTGGTCCTTCCTCATTTAGTGACAATGTTGAACAGTGAAAGTGTTTGGTATCATTACAAGATCTTCTTCGCACGCAATATTGAAAAATAAATATTAGAGGTTTTTAAGAATAAAATTAGGTAAGACCTTCAACAAAGCAAAGAGTACTAAGAATGGATCTGAGCAGTACTAAGAATAGGGTGATGTATTATTTGAAATTATCATCGAAAACAATGAAGGCAAGAAATAAATTGTTATACTGAAACCATAGCAACATCTCAAGGCGAGTTGGATATTTATTACAGCCTACCTTAAATAGATCAAGTACTAACTCTTCAAACGGTGTTCGTAACAAGAACAATGTATTGCAGAACTAAAATGAATCTGGACAACAGTTACAGAGCAATAACAATTGTGAGAGTACAAGTACTCACCTGTAACAAAACCGCTAAAAGTCAAGTACAGTACAAAAGTACTGAAAAAACTATTAACCGTATAACTATGTTTAATTTATTTCATTTCAATTCATTTATTAATGTAGTTTTCATTTCTTAATTTTGATTTTTTTTAAAAATATTTATGTGGTACATTATTTGAGGAAGTTTTGTCATTGGCACTATGATCAATCACTGCAAGACATTAAATTAAATGGTGTAAATTAAATCACAAAATATTCCAGTGAAGAAAACGATCAGCCCGAATTCACCTGAGTGCTTCAGGCAGTAAGGTACAAACTAAGATATTTAATGATAAGATATTTTCTGCAGGTACCGTTGCTACTTGCTAGGCCATGGAGTCTGACTCTGACTTGGAACAGAGATTATTTTATGAGGATGAAGATTCAAACTGTTCCTATCATAGCAGACAGGATTCATCCTCGAGTTCTATTGATCCATTTCCCGATTTCATCAAATATTTGGACTTTGCTCCCGACTCCATGTTTAGTATTTGCTAGGTCCTAGTAAACTGATACTAATAAACTGTGGGTCAAGTTCGCATTGTATCAAATGTTGCATTCCCAATGGTTCCAAGACTTGAAACCGAAAACACAACACACCTCTTCACTTCGAAAATGACACACAGGCGATAACGTATAGAGAGGAAGACAAACACAAAAAGCCCACGTCACTTTCGTCTAGAAGTAAAGACCCCATCTTACTGTTCACAGCCATAGAAGACGTGGAACAAAGACACGTCCTGAGATAGAACAGAACCACGCACACAAACCAATTGTTGGCACCAGTCAAACCGTCTCAAGGGTGGAACAAACAAACGTTCAGGCATAAATTTTGGGACCCCTAGGACTAACTGACTTATTAGTCAGTGCTAAGTTATTTATTCTATTAAACGCCCACATTCTGATATTAATTGTTTACGTTTTGACAATATACGTTTTTTATTTAATAGACATTCTATTGTTTTAAGCAATGGATTTAGTTACTAATTTAGTATTATTTTTGAAAATATTGATTGTAGGTATTTAGGAATAAAATTAGGTTAGACCTTCAACGAAACAAAAGTACTAAGAATGGATCTAAACAGTACTAAGAACAGGGTGATGTATTATTTGAAATTATCATGATAAAAACAATGATGCAAGAACCAAATTGTTATACTGAAACCATGGCAACATTCTAAGGAAAGTTGGATATTTATTACAGCCTAACTTAAATAGATCAAGTACTAACTCTTAAAATGGTGTTCGAAACATGAACAATGTATTGCAGAACTAAAGAATCTCGACAACAGTTACAGAGCAATAACACCAGGAGAACATGTAACTCACTGTGCTCAACCAAGCCTTCGCTAATAGTCAGTAAGTACAGTACAAAAAGTACTGAAAAACTCTTAACCGTATAATCCATATGACTTATTTCATTTCAATTCATTTATTAATGTAGTTTATTTTAATTTATAATTTTGAATTTATTTTTGATATTTATGTGGTACACATTTGAGGAAGTTTTTTGTCATTGAACTAATGAATGATCAATCACTGCAAGACGTAAGGTGTGTAACAATCACAAAATATTCTTAAAAGTGAAGAAACGAATCCACCGATTTCACCTGAGTGCTGCGGCAAGGTACAAACTAAGATATTTAATATTAAGATATTTTCGCAGGTACCGGTTGCTACTTGCTAGCAGTCTGACTCTGACTTGGAACAGAGAATATTTGATAAGGATGAAGATTCAAACTGTTCCTATCAATATAGCAGACAGGATTCATCCTCGAGTTCATATTGATCCATTTCCCGATTTCATCAAATATTTGACTTTGCTCCAGACTCCATGTTTAGTATTTGCAGGGTCCTAGTAAACTGATATTAATAAACAGGGTCAAGTTCGATAATAAATGTTGCATTTCCGATGGTTCCAAGACTTGTAACCGAAAATACAACACTACCTACCTCTCGAAAATGACACACAGGCGACAACCGAAATAGAGAAGCATTAAGAACCATCTTACTGTTCATTAAAGCCATAGAAGACGTAACAAAGCATATCCCGGAGATATAACAGAACCACGCACACAAACCAATTGTTGGCACCAGTCAAACACTATCCAATCTCAGTCTGAAAAAAATAAAAAACAGAAAATATTCCAGTAAAAAATGGAATCAGCAGGAATTCACCTGAGCGCGTTCGCTAAGGTACAAAAACAAAAACAAAGCATATTTAATGATAAGATATTACTACTGCAGATACCGGTTGCTACTTTGCCAGGCCATGGAGTGCCTGACTCTGACTTGAACAGAGAATACTTGATGAGGGATGAAGATTCAAACTGTTCTACCAGACAGGATCATCTCGAGTTCTTCGGTTGTCATTGATGAAGAATCATCTTCGTCTCCAACTCCCGATTTCATCAAATATTTGGACTCTTGCCCCGACTCCATGTTTAGTATTTGCTAGTCCTAGTAAACTGATACTAATAAACTGTAGGTCAAGTTCGCATTGTATCAAATGTTAGACTTCAATGGTTCAAGACTTGAAAACCAAAACACAACACACCTCTTCACTTCGAAAATGACAATACTGTACATCCTGAATAGAGACATTACCATCTTACTGTTCACAGCCATAGAAGACGTGTAACAAAGACACGTCCTGAGATAGAACAGAACCACGCACACAAACCAATTGTTATAACCAGACACACCGCTGTTCAAGGATGGAACAAACAAACGTTCAGGCATAAATTTTGAGCCCCTAGGACTAACCGACTTATTAGTCAGTGCTAAGTTATTTGTTCTAATAAACTCCCACATTCTGATATTAATTGTTTACGTTTTAACAATATACGTGTTTTATTTAATAGACATTAGACATTCATTTATTTAAATAATTTGATTTAGTTTCTAATTTAAAATTATTATTGAAAAATATTGATTGTAGGTTTTAAGGAATAAAAGTAGGTTGGACCTTCAACGAAACAAAAAGTACTAAGAATGGATCTAAACAGTACTAAGAACATGGTGATGTATTATTTTAAATTACACCGATAATAATGACAAGATGTAAGAACCACAGCAGTTATACATGAAACATCTAAATTCCCACTGGTCCTACATTAATATAGATAAAGTGCCAACTCCTTAAATGGTGTTCGAAACATGAACTATGTATTGCAGAAGCATCTCGACAGAAGTTGAAGTGGAATGAGTGTCCAGTACACAACTCCCAGTACATGTAGCTCACTCGCGTACAACCAAGAGCGCTGCAAGGCAGTACAGTACTTAAGTACTGACAAGAAATATTAACCGTATAATTATGTTAAATGTATTATTTTATTGTTATGGTAATTTTGTATTTGAATAATTCTTTAACAATTCTAAGACTGTAAGATAAACCAAATGTCTTCCTACACTTCGAAAGACCAGTAAATGGTATAAAAAGGTAGCTGTGGAGTTTCTTTGTCATTTTCTATGACGCAAGACAGAATAAGTTAAACCTTCTTAAGTTCAGAGAGGGACTTCTTAGAAAGCTTTTCAAAAGTGAAGTCGATCTTGCCCCCATTACAGAATGCAGATAACATTCTATATACATCAACATTATGTATATTTGAAATGTATACAGACCAATCTACACTATTGAAGAATATGAAAAACGTGCATTTGACAGCAAATAACACAATAAATATTCAAAAATGACCAACCGATTTACCATTTTACAGTAGTTACAGTACATAACTACTGTCAAGAAATCTTAAGCGTATAATTATGTTCAATTTATTTAATTTAAATTCATATATTAAACAGTAATTTGTATTTCTTGAGATATAATTTTGAATTATTTTTATTTTTGTTTTGTACATTTTAAAATAAATTTTTTGTCCGCCGCCTAGACTGGAACACTTCACGGAAACAAGTAGAAAAGTACTTTAGAATGTTCGGCGAAGTTACAGATGTATTTATCATGAGATTCAAAATATTTCATACGGGGTTGATATCAATTAAGATCCGGCTCGAAGGACAAAAATGTTTCGTGTAGAGGTTTGAGTTATATTTAATATTAATATTTATGGAAAAAGAACACATTAATTACATACAATTACATAGAAACTTCGCTCGAAGGACCACCCACCATGTGGGAAAAAGAGAATCTTGTACGGTACAAATCAATTGGAATTACACAAAATGAAACATAGTGATCGAAATATAAAATATTATCACTCATTGGAAATACCTCAGTGTTCATTCTAAGGAATCATTTATATAACAAGAACTAACTACCTTGATGCAATCTACTATTATTATTGGTTATATTACTTTGTTTTTGCTAAGACCCAAGGGGGAAGTAGTTGTTCATTTTTTTAATAAAGTTATATACTCACCACACCTTGTAACCAATGAGAAAGTAACTAATGAGAAAGCGAATGATGTGTTTAACAGTGCTTGTTTATGCTTGTTTCAGAGTGTTTAAGAAGTGTTCGCCCAACAACAAGTTGACTTCTGTACCTCGGCAACAGAGACATCGTCATCTCGCACAAGAATGTCGGCAAGATACACGGAGTCGTCATCGTCGAGCCGGACTTTCTACAAAACCGAAAGGTAAGATTCGGAAGTTAAACCCACCTGAAAGAAGTTAAAGAATTATCTCTGTAGAACTCCCTGAGCAAAGAACCTAAATTAAGGAAAGAGTTCGCCTTAAGGTCACCAGCCACCCACCAAAAAAACTTAATTTTTTTTTGAAACACCACAGCATGTACAAAAATACTTCACACATCAAAAACAAAAAAAATCAAACTCAAGAGAAAATTCTAAGAAAACAAAATGAGCTAAAAAAAGAATCACCATGTCATGAGCTAAATTTACAAAAGGAAAGTACTTGTAGTAATTTTGCACGTTATTTTATACAGCATTAATTGTATGATTCAAAATTCAAATTCATTTATTACCAGTTTATAAAAGTTGTTTGTGTTTGCAGAAAACAAATACAATAATAAATAAAATTAAAACTACAGCAGAGATAATTAAAGAAAGTTTAAAATATAGCTCATATAATAATAAAATTTAATCAACAGATTTGTTGATGGCAAGTGAGTGGTTCATAAACTCCAGAACACTAAAACCCTCCGGTGACCAGAATGATTCCAAACTCTTTATGAAGTAATTTTGTAATTTGGAGATTCTGGATTTTGTTTGGAAGCTCTTAAAACGGTAAGATCCCTGTCTGAGATGGCAATTTTTTTTATTAATTATTCAAGTCGATGATAGTCAATTCTATAACTAGATACTGAACTACCAGTGAATCCAATGCCTTGTGTTGGATTAGACAAGGCTGTGTTCCACACATGATTGAACCTGCTCACTTGTCACCAACACGATCAATAACCAAACCTCTTCTCGCTTTGATCAACATACTGCATCATCACTGCTTGTCAACAAGTGATCCTGCTCCGCACGAATGTGATGTTCATGTATGAGACAAGGCTGTGTTCACACGCATGATTGAACCCGCTCACTTTGTCAATCAACACGATCAATAACCACAAACCCTTCAGCTTTTGATCAACATACGACATCATCAGGCTTGTCAACAAGTGATCCTGCTCCAAAGTGTCGTGAATGTGATGTTCATGTATGAGAAAGGCTGTGTTCACACGCATGATTGAACCCGCTCACTTTGTCAATCAACACGATCAATAACCACAAACTTCTCAGCTTTTGATCAACATACAAGCATCATCATCAGGCCTGTCAACAAGTGATCCTGCTCCAAAGTGTCGTGAATTGATGTTCATGTATGAGACAAGGCTGTGTTCATACGCGATTGAACCCACTCACTTTGTCACTCAACGCGATCAATAACCACAAACCCTTCTCAGCTTTTTTGATCAACATACAGACATCATCATCAGGCCTGTCAACAAGTTATCCTGTCCAAAGTCGTGAATTTGATGTTCATGTATGAGACAAGGCTGTGTTCACACGCATGATTGAACCCGCTCACTTTGTCACCAACACGATCAATAACAACAACAAACCCCTTCTCAGCTTTTGATCAACATACAGACATCATCATCATCAGGCCTGTCAACAAGTGATCCTGCTCCAAAGTGTCGTGAATTTGATGTTCATGTATGAGACAAGGCTGTGTTCACACGCATGATTGAACCCGCCACTTTGTCACTCAACACGATCAATAACAACAAACCCTTCAGCTTTTGATCAACATACAGACATCATCATCAGGCCTGTCACAGTGATCCTGCTCCAAAGTGTCGTGAATTTGATGTTCATGTATATGAGACAAGGCTGTGTTCACACGCATGATTGAACCCAATGTCACTCAACACGATCAATAACCACAAACCCTTCTCAGCTTTTGATCAACATACAGACATCATCATCAGGCTTGTCACCAAGTGATCCTGCTCCAAAGTGTCGTGAATGATGTTCATGTATGAGACGGCTGTGTTCACACGCATGATTGAACCCGCTCACTTTGTCACTCAACACGATCAATAACCACAAACCTTCTCAGCTTGATCAACATACAGACATCATCAGGCCTGTCAACAAGTGATCCTGCTCCAAAGTGTCGTGAATTTGATGTTCATGTATGAGACAAGGCTGTGTTCACACGCATGATTGAACCCGCTCACTTTGTCACTCAACACGATCAATAACCACAAACCCTTCTCAGCTTTTGATCAACATACAGACATCATCATCAGGCCTGTCAACAAGTGATCCTGCTCCAAAGTGTCGTGAATTTGATGTTCATGTATGAGACAAGGCTGTGTTCACACGCATGATTGAACCCGCTCACTTTGTCACTCAACACGATCAATAACCACAAACCCTTCTCAGCTTTTGATCAACATACAGACATCATCATCAGGCTTGTCAACAAGTGATCCTGCTCCAAAGTGTCGATGTGATGTTCATGTATGAGACAAGGCTGTGTTCACACGCATGATTGAACCCGCTCACTTTGTCACTCAACACGATCAATAACCACAAACCCTTCTCAGCTTTTGATCAACATACAGACATCATCATCAGGCTTGTCAACAAGTGATCCTGCTCCAAAGTGTCGTGAATGTGATGTTCATGTATGAGACAAGGCTGTGTTCACACGCATGATTGAACCCGCTCACTTTGTCACTCAACACGATCAATAACCACAAACCCTTCTCAGCTTTTGATCAACATACAGACATCATCATCAGGCTTGTCAACAAGTGATCCTGCTCCAAAGTGTCGTGAATGTGATGTTCATGTATGAGACAAGGCTGTGTTCACACGCATGATTGAACCCGCTCACTTTGTCACTCAACACGATCAATAACCACAAACCCTTCTCAGCTTTTGATCAACATACAGATCATCATCAGGCTTGTCAACAAGATCCTGCTCCAAAGTGTCGTGAATGTGATGTTCATGTATGAGACAAGGCTGTGTTCACACGCATGATTGAACCCGCTCACTTTGTCACTCAACACGATCAATAACCACAAACCCTTCTCAGCTTTTGATCAACATACAGACATCATCATCAGGCTTGTCAACAAGTGATCCTGCTCCAAAGTGTCGTGAATGTGATGTTCATGTATGAGACAAGGCTGTGTTCACACGCATGATTGAACCCGCTCACTTTGTCACTCAACACGATCAATAACCACAAACCCTTCTCAGCTTTTGATCAACATACAGACATCATCATCAGGCCTGTCAACAAGTGATCCTGCTCCAAAGTGTCGTGAATGTGATGTTCATGTATGAGACAAGGCTGTGTTCACACGCATGATTGAACCCGCTCACTTTGTCACTCAACGCGATCAATAACCGTTTGTTTGATTTTATTGTTTACTTTGTTCGTCCTATACATTTTAATGTCATGGAATGAAATGTTCTCAATTTACTTATGTTTGTTCCAGATCTTCGGACAAGTGACCCTGACATTCAGATACGGCAGGGAGGACGAGGAAGTGATGGGTCTCAAGTTCTGCAACGAAGCCATCATGTGTTTGGCTCAGCTGTATCCCCCGCATGAGAAGGCGCAACAAGAGCCTAGGACTGCTTTACAGGTCACATCACATATCAAACTTAACAATCCCAGAGATTACTAAATCATGACACAAAAGTTAATAATCAAGGGGTTTGAATGTTAAAAATCGTAGTCATGATTTGTTGGACCAAGAAACAATACTGCGCAACGAAATCCATATAAAGTTGTGTCCAGCATGTTGACCCCTAGCCGTCATTTTGTAACGGTAAATATTTAAGTTTTATTCTTGAGTCATTTCATCCGAAAGTTTTATTCCTGAGTCCTTTCATCCAATAGTTTTATTCCTGAGTCAAGTTTTAACCTTAACTAACTAACCTCAAAGCACAAAGCCGGCGCGCAACAGATCACTATTCACTTGTCAGCTGATGCGTCACGACAAACTTCCATAGAGTGATCCTCGCACAAGTGGAAATCCGTTGTTCTCTCAAACTAAATGAAAGGTTTTCAGTTATGTCAACACATTAAAAAATTTAAAATGCGTCAGTCAGTCCCTAATATTTTTAAGGTTCCAAAGCTTTTGACTGGGACCCGTGGCGTGGTCCTGTAATCCAGCTTCATGGAAGTCAGGTTTTGAGGATGATATAGGGCTAAAGCGGCTCAGATAGTCTCATCTGATGATGCCCGCATCAACTCCTACCATCGTTTAGACATATTAGACCATCACCAGCGTGGTTCGTAAGTCACGTTAAGCCGTTGGTCCTTGTATTTCCATTGGTCATTGGGCTATTATTAATGACCCATTCTATGGAAGAGTCGGCCTTAGTTTGTAACAAAACTACACCTCATAACTCATTACTACCACTCATCACACTCATCCTTCACCACATATTTGCCTCATGAGAGTGGTCGGCATCTCAAATAGTGATTTAGTGATTAAGCTGATAACTGATAACTGTTGACTGGTTGCAGGAGGCGTTGTTACGGAGGCTAGGCCCCAACGCTCACGCCTTCACGATGGAAGTGACGCGCCTCGCACCGCCCAGTGTTCAACTAGTGCCTGCCAAGGAGTACAGTGGCGCCCCCATCGGCACCAGCTACGACGTTAGAGCTTACGCAGGTACATCAAACAACACGGATTCAATCTGGTGCAGTGAATCCTGTAGGATAACACAATCATCTAGAGATGATATGGAAAGGTAGACTTAGATGTTATCAGCGAACAATAGACATTTAGCTTTGACGGAATCCACTATATCGTTGAAGAAATGTGGAGAAGAAAAAGGACCTATCAAGGAGCCTTGTGAGACGCCGAATTTGGCTATGAAACTGCTCAACAGTTCACTACGATAGACGCAGGGGTATTATCAACTCACGAATGATTATTAGAAGATAACGGAAAAAAGTAAGGGAGTTTAGAAAACCAGGAGGGATTTAGAAAAGTCGAAAATCTCTCGACAGGCATTCTTTCTTTGACAATTTATAACGGAACACTACAATCATCTGAGAATTAGAGCACACATCAGTAATTTCATCAGCTGTAACTGAAAAATAATCTGCTGATAGATTTTGTTCGAGAATATTTCTATAAAAAACTTTAGGATTACAATTTAACAAAATTTTGGATTGGCTGAAACAGAGATACTTGCTGTCTGCCATCTCGTCGGAGGTAGGGATGCCAACTGTCGATGTTCTCAGTGGCTGCGACACAATCGAAAATACTTATTATGGACTGGTTACTGGAAAGTTCAATGCTGTCTTCTTTGTTAAAGTTTATCGGATGACCTTCAGGTGATAATGTGAAGTTTTCAACAAAACTATGGTTTTGTCAAAACCTACTGCATGTTTCGTGTTATAGCTGTGTTCTGCTAAAGCCGACTTTTCAATGTGACATCGACACATCTATGTTCCAGCTGACAGAGCAGACGAGAAGCTACACAGGCGGAGTACGGTCAGGATGAGTATCCGGGTTCTGCAGCAAGCTTGTGATGTCCTGGGTCCTCTGTGTACCTCACCCTCACCCATAGACACACTGCCTCCTCCTCACGCCTCGGCAGACAAACCCTTCCTCCTCAGCGACGGCAAGGTGGAGCTGGAAGCCTCTCTGGACAAGGTGAACGACATTGTAAACATAGCGCTACCGATCCATAAAAACCAAGAGACGTGGCCAAAATCTCATAAAATACCCGTTTTTACTATAGCTCAGTTTTTTTAGTGGATTTCAAGTAAAACCCCAAAAAACTAATAATCTGGGTTTTTTTTTTTTCATATAAACCTTAAATGATGAACTTAATTGTGTTTCTTCAATTGTTATACCAACTAACGAAGTGGAAATAATTGAAGTTGTAAATTCACTAAAACCTTCAAATACATCAGAAAATGACAACATATCAAACAATCTATTGAAAACATTTTCATTTAAAATAAATCAGGACGTTTTATTTGTGATATAGATTTTTTACACTTAATAAACTGCAGATCTAAGAATGACGATGCCTATTGAGTTGGTTTGTAATGTTTATTAAAAAATGAAGATCTTGTAGTCTTTGTATTGTTAATAAGGGTTTGTTTGTTGTTTTCTTATTCCAACTGTTCTAATTTATGAAATAACTTACACTTTATTCATACAATAGTTTAAAATTGGTTATAGGCCCAGGATAAAGAGTTTTAAGCATGGACTTTAGAGTTTGTATAGAAAAACTAACTGAACAGGTTCTCAAACATGGAGAAGATGGAAACGTCGGACGGAGTTGGTTTTAAGACATCATGGAGTTGGTGATATAATCACAAGGGAAAAACTTAACCAAAATCAATAGAACCAGAAAACTTCGAAACCAGCACTTTGGTATTGTAAAATTGGGAATGAAATCTTTAACAAAGTACCTTTTGAAAGACATTTTGTGCTGTCTTTAAAGTATACTATCGGATTCTTGACAAATGAATCAGAGTTTGAATGATTATTGCGGACACTGTCAACAGTTTTTGTGTGTGAGCAATCAAAATATACATATGTCATTTGATGCCGTCATCAGGGGAGACTAAAACAGAAAAGAGAAAACGAGAAACGAGCTCTCCGGAAGTAATCAGGCAGCGCTGATCAGCCAGGGCTGCAAACAACTAGGCATTGTGATTTGCTGACTGTTGCTTTGTCTCTTCTTTGTTAACTGGATTTTTTAAACATAAATTTAGATTTTTATTTTCAATAAGTACGTGAATTTTGTTAGTTGAGACTGTACTGCTTCCTCTGACAGCTTTCTTTTCATCTGAAGATGGAATCAAAACACAGATTCTGAAATTTAGTGATCTACTTGTTCAAGAAAATATGAAAATGTTAATTTTATAAGCTATTAAATGTTAGGACATTGATTGTATTGACTCTTAATGTATTTTAATGTCCAGGCTGTCTATTGCCACGGGGACACGGTGGTGGTGAACGTCGCCATAAACAACAACAGCAACAAAACCGTTCGCAGAATAAAGGTAAGTTTTATTATTGTGATCATCTGTAATATCTTAGTGGAGTATACAAGCTGCAAGTAAACGTGCAAGTTAGATTTTCTATTAAGTGGCTAATGAGTACTTTTAAAATGTATATAATGTATTGCCAGCTTCTTACAAAACCACGGTGCCTGTCAGAAACCTTGTCAATAAAAAATACTTGATTAACTTGCAAACTCCAGAACTTTACTTCATAGTGTAAAAGTATATTTCATCACTAGGTCCTATAGTGACACTTTTTGACACGATGTCAAGTTAACGTCCAAGACGCAGCCGAAAGAAGAAACAGCTGTTACACTGATTTACCATATGATTTTGAATGCAACTATTAGAAATCATGCATTTGCCTTGAACCTAAATAGCTTACTTAGTGTAGTACTTAATATTGCCTACAACTGAAAATTTCCTACTTTGAGTACTTATGTTATTAGATGTTACAAACTACTAACTGTAAAGTTATAAGAGGGAAATGGATGGAACAGGTTGACAAAATACGTTTTTGGTTGGAGACCCTGCTTTATAGATGAGAACGAAGGCTTGAGCAGCTGGAGTCATGACTATCATCTAGCTTCCGGTACAGACCGCGTCAATAAACTATTTACAGTGCGAAACGTTTTGCTCATTTTACAGTCGAGCATCCTCAGTGGTCTCAGCAATTCCACTGAGGATGCATCTCAGCAATTCCACTGAGGATGCATCTCAGCAATTCCACTGAGGATGCATCTCAGCATTCCACTGAGGATGCATCTCAGCATTCCACTGAGGATGCATCTCAGCAATTCCACTGAGGATGCATCTCAGCATTCCACTGAGGATGCATCTCAGCAATTCCACTGAGGATGCATCTCAGCAATTCCACTGAGGATGCATCTCAGCAATTCCACTGAGGATGCATCTCAGCAATTCCACTGAGGATGCATCTCAGCAATCCACTGAGGATGCATCTCAGCAATTCCACTGAGGATGCATCTCAGCAATTCCACTGAGGATGCATCTCAGCGATTCCACTGAGGATGCATCTCAGCAATTCCACTGAGGATGCATCTCAGCAATTCCACTGAGGATGCATCTCAGCAATTCCACTGAGGATGCATCTCAGCAATTCCACTGAGGATGCATCAGCAATTCCACTGAGGATGCATCTCAGCAATTCCACTGGGATTCATCTCAGCAATTCCATGAGGATGACCCAGCACCCACTGAGGATGCATCTCAGCAATTCCACTGAGGATTCATTCTAGCAATTCCACTGAGGATGCATCTCAGCAATTCCACTGGGATGCATCTCAGCAATTCCACGAAGACACATCTCAAAGCAATCCACTGAGGATGCATCTGCAATTCCACTGAGGATGCATCTCAGCACCCACTGAGGATGCATTCAGCAATTCCACTGAGGATGCATCTCAGCAATTCCACTGGAGGATGTCTCAGCAATTCCACTGAGGATGCATCTCAGCACTTCCACTGAGGATGCATCTCAGCAATTCCACTGAGGATGGTCGATTGTGAAACGGTTGGTACTGTAAGTAGTCTATATACGCTGTCTGTACCGCAAGCCAGGCTGTATAGTTTAACTGATATACACGTATGTTGTGACAGGTGTTCATCGTGCAGCACGTGGACGTGTGCATGTTCTCCAACGGCAAGTTCAAGAACGTGGTAGCGATGATCAACAGCAAGGAGGAGTGTCCCCTAGGCCCGGGGGCAGCAGTCAGCCGCACCTACACCCTCAACCCGGCCAAGGGCGCCACCAAGAACTGGATCGCGCTGGAGGACTCCTACAGCAAATCCACCGCCTCTCTCGCCAGCACGGTGCTCTGCAACTCCCCCGAGGAGCGCAACGTGTTCGCCATCTACGTTTCCTACTACGTCAAGATCAAACTCCTCATGGGACCAATCAACGGGGAGCTCTCGCTCAAACTGCCCTTCACGCTGATGCACTCTCCCAACGACCTGGACACCTACAACAGCGTGACCCTTCCTGACCCTGCGCTCGAGGTGCCGACCAAACCGGAAGTGCCGGACGACAACCCGCCCGCGGTCACCACGCACGTGACGACGGAAGTGGACGTCATCAGAGAGCTGACCGAGGAAGCCGACACCTGAGGGTTGGACACGATTGTCGCTCAAGTCAATGCGAGTGAGAACAATAACAACAGAGACTGGAAAATCCACAGAGTCTTCTGCTGCTTCCCCGTGAACACAAAAACTAACCAGTGACCAGCGGACTTTTGCAAGTTTACATTTGAAGGGCTAACAAAAAAAAGCGGCTAAATAATTTTTTCCCAACTTTTCTTAGCTTTTATATTATTAATCCTGTAGACTCAAGTGCAGGAAGTGTTATTTTGGCAATTGGATGATGGATGATGAGGTGTAGTCTTGTTACAAACTAGGGCCGACTGTTAATGGACCAACGGTTTAAAGTGACTTCCGAACCACGGGGATTGGCCATCGTGAAAAGTTATCACTGCGCCCGGGAATCGAACCCGGGCTGATTTGGTGCGAAGCACACCACACACTATACCACTGAGCTATGGCCGCCCCTCTATTTTTTTTACTACTGATAAAAGCACTCTTCTGTAAAATTTCTAAAAATGAACTTAGCCGCTTCTTTTCGTTAGCCCTTTATTTATTTTTATAACAGGAGCCTTAATGTAAGTCTAATGCTTGAAGCCACTACTGTATCGATGTTTTGCGTTTCGAAAAGTCAATTAAATGATGCAAATATTTTGAGAATGTTTTTAACACTTTCTTACTCGGCTTGTGTTAGTGAAACAGTTTTATATTGTGAATACAATCCAACATCATAACTGTATTGTAATAAAGAAAAGGCAACGTTAGTTTACAGTTTGGTAGTCATTTTCATATAAAAGCGACGGAACTGGAAACTAAATGTACACATTTATAGTTTAAGTATGAGTTTGAAACAACAGTGGGGGGAACGAATACGATATTTATATGTACTGAATGTTATATGTATGTTAGTAGAAATAAAACGGCTGGACCGGTATGGATAGCAATGTTGGTATATTTAGAGTTTATATAACAATTCAAGTTAAACATATTTTTAAAAGGTTCTCACGGTAATTACGTTAATTGATATCCCGATAAAAAGCTGTGTATTGAAAACAAACCCTAAATTGTCTACTTTACTCAAAACATAGAAGGTTTTATTGGCTTTACAAACAATAAAAATGAAATATTAAAAGGTAAGTTTGTTATTTTGAAACGAATTAGAACTCAAAATTGTACCTATATGGATTTACTAGCGTTTTCAAATTTTAAGCTCTTAAAATAGCCGCCATTTTGAATAGGATCAACCAGATTTGAGTTAGATTTGCGGCAATGTATTTCACTAATCAGGACCTTTCTGTTGCCTCTTTACCAATGCTCTAACTAAAGATTACCTTCTGGATTGATTTCCCTCCTACTTCTTTTGTGGTATTATCGATTATCAATTGGTACATTGTTTGTAAATGGAACAGCTCATTCTTGAAGTTCACTCTTATTGGAATTAATAAATAATTTGGTACGGAGACAAAAACTCCAATAATCTTAGGTTTATTTGAGTAGATCTTTCACAAGCATCATTAGACCAACCCACAAACAGACCAGGAATGCTCTTGAAAGATCTTAACACATAAACCTAAGATTTTGTCTCCATACATTATAAAATAATGGAACAGCTGATTAATATTATAAGAAATTATTTATTTTATTATGAAACGGCCCCGAGGATGCTGATAAAGTTTTTTATGAGTCAGAATTTATGGAGTTAAGGACATTTAAGTACTTAAGTGGTAATCCCTGGCCTAAAAATAATCAACAAACTGATCTAATATAAACTCTTTGAGGTCCAGCGACCCTAAAAAAGTTTTTCTGTTAGGCCCCTGGCAAATATTTCGTGTTTCAACAAATTAAAGAGGTAGCAGCCACTCATTGATTAAACTGAGATACTTGCTGTCTAGTATAAGTCTGGCATGTGATTGAGTAGCATTCTCATTGAATGAGTCTGAATATGTGATATCATTGTAGATCTAGCTACGTATGATGGTCTGGAGTTGTCTAATCTAATCTATCAGATTGTCAGCTCTGTGATACGATATCAGTATCTCAGTTTCAGCCAATCAGTGACTGAAGATGGTACTTCACTGCGAGACCGAAACATTTCAAGCGAATTATAATGATGTTGTGACGCGGTGTGAACCGGAAGAACTAGATTATAATTGCAACTATGATGTGTTATATTTTAATGAAACAATGTTGTAAGCATTTAATTTATATAAAACTCATTCTAATAAACAGAAACTTCTTCCTATCCACATTTAAGGTTGTTCATACAAGAATGTAACATATGTTTTCGTCTTATAAAAACGCACGATAACTTATATTCATTTATTTAGTTTTATTATTTGAAAACCAAGACTGAGAACCGTTTCAAATTCAAATATTCAGTTTGTAAACAAATGACTGATTAGACAAAACCCTTTGATTACTGATTAAATAGCCTCGTATAATTAATCAAATCAAATGCTCAATGTACGGTATTGTGACAAAGCCTATGATTTCAGTGGTTAGTAATCAGATCAACATATCAACGCATGCATTTGTGTTTTGTTACAGATTTAAAATGTAATCTGATTTGAATAACTTCAACTATGTATCAAGGTATCAACTGTTATTAGTAAAGTATGTAAGATAAAAATAATAAATGGTTTTGCAATAAGTGTCAATTTTCTTTCCTTCACCAACTTTGTCAATTAGAAAGGAATTTCCATTTAGATAAAAATCATGAAAACGTCACAATCATATTGTTCACTGTTACAATCCAACAGTACACGGCGGATAAAACCCCAAAAAACACTAATTTTGGTGTAAGTTTTACTTTGACAGCAAGCACTTTCTAAACTGATTGGTTATCGTTCTACAAAAGATTTACTTTGAATGCACTGACCAAGAGCATAAGCAACAAGCGGATCTTCTAGTGAGCTTTTCACTTGTTGCATTACATACAGATAAATATTTACTCGTATTAAGCAGGGAATTTCTCCAAAATAGAAAGAAAAAAAACATATCGAAGGCAAATTTAAGCGAGTTGAAATGTTAAATGCATATTTACCAATATATTGCAACCACAAACTAGCTAAATTAAACTAAGCTAAACGGCTAAATTAAAATATAAACCATTTCAGGTAGTGGCTTTGTGCTGATGTATCTCTTTTAAATTGAAAATAATGTCCACCAAAATAAGTTTATATCGCAAGATTAATAAAGTTACCATGATGATTTTAATATTACACCATCAATTAGTGAGAATCCCACGTCCTCTGTGGTTGCGGCTTCAAGGTTCTTTAGTGATTCAAGTATTGTTTCAAAACAGTTATATAGCAATAGTGAATTTGCGCTTTGTTATTTATATATCAACACCATTTGCTGTTTTACAACCTTTGACATTAGCTTTATATATTTCAGAATTACAGTTTCGAGGAATGGCTCTTTCGAGGACCCAGAAAATTTCATGGGTTCAATGCAGTAATCAAAGAGAATAACTCCCTAAAACAAGTGGTAAGGAACTTTGTTATTGTACATTAGTTTAAATTGTATAAACAATGATAGAATATAACAACATGGAATCTTATCCCAAATTATCATAAGAAAAATGAAACTTCTAAACACATTTCAGAACTAACAACAAATATTAAAGCTGAGAACCGACCTATCCAGGTGACTCTGATGGTACTTTTGGCCATGAAGGTAAAAAAAAAGTAGAGTCATATTTTCATCTGAGCATTATTTTTAAAAGTGGTAGCTGTTTCAATTTTGAAAGTTGTCATATGAAAGAGTTTACCGATGTTATCTCTTGTATATTACTTGTTATTTAGTTTCGTAATGATATTCTATATTCTTGTTTAATATACATGCAACTATGTACAAATAACATTGCAAAGTGGTGAACACTGTAAAGAATAAAATAAGGAAATGTCAGGATATTGTCAAGGTTCTTTAGTGATTCAAGTATTTTCAAAACAGTTATATAGCAATAGTAAATTTGCGCTTTGTTATATATATTCAACACCATTTGCTGTTTTACAGCCTTTGATATTAGCTTTATATATTTCAGAATTCCAGAAGAGTGTATTGAGGAAGCTGAATCAAATAATAATCATCCAGT